>OU974072.1:18866018-18878518 GCA_918843875.1 Diadumene lineata
AAAATGATACTAAGCCTCTTACAGCATTCATTCTAAGTCAAATCACAGATTTAACAGCGGGGGCAGATTTAGTGAGAACTATTATTAGTTATATACTAGTACTCTGCAAAAATGTTTTTTTTAACTTGCTAAGAAATAATTCATTATTTATTGAATTCTTTATATTATTTTGAAGAGAATTAAAAAAGAGCGGAGCTTGTTGAATTATTGAAAATTGTCTTAATTTGGTGCGAGCAAAATCAATGTGATAATGATCTTTATGCCTAGTATTATAGCCATGTATATCACTGTTCCTTCTGAACATATTATTGAAACATGTTGGCAGAAGACCATTTTGGTAAGAAAACATAAATTTTCCTAATTGCAATTTTTTTTTGATATCATGAAGTTTCAATATTTGAGTATCTTTAAAAATCGGAGTAGTGTGTGCAAGAAAACCACTTTTACTAACTATTCTTATGGCACGTTTTTGAAGGATAACAATACGATCAAGGTTTGAAGGAAATGTAGATGCCCAAATCATATTGCAGTATTGTAAATATGGATAAATCATTGAATTATATAATGTAAGTAAAGTTGAACTTTTTAAATAAAAACTAGATTTCCTTAAAATTCCTATGGATTTGGATATTTTGTTAGCTGTATGTGCTATATGTGGTTTCAATGATAGATTTGTTTCAATAACAACACCTAAAAACATTGCTTCCCTAAATTTATCTATTATTTGTCGTTAACGTAAATGGAGATGTCAGGAATAGTGCTTTTCTGTCAAGTGGCAAAGAACATAAACTTAGTTTTATCAACATTTAGTGATAATTTGTTGGTATTTAACCACGAAGAAATTTTTGTCATTTCACTATTAACCACATCAGTGAGATATTCTAAGTTGTGATGTCTGAAAAACAAACTGGTATCATCTGCAAATAAAATCATTTCTGCTATTTTTGAAGCATTACAAATGTCATTTATATATAATAAAAACAAAAGCGGCCCGAGAATTGATCCCTGAGGGTCTCCACAAACAATAGGCTTACAAGACAAAAATTCTTATACTGTGTCACCGTGTATGACCCAGCTACACCATGATTGGCTCGTTCAAAATACTCGAAAACCATTCAAGTGCTATGACGTAGCTATAGTCACACAAGATCTACACTTGACGCATAAAACTAACAAGAACTAATGCAAACAACACAAAAGAAACGCTTACATAAAAAAAGCAAAACTATAAAGTGGAAATGTGTAATAACCTAAAAGTAGATTTCACTCTAAACTATGGACCAACTGTGTGTGCACAATAACATTGATGGAATTCGGATGCAAAATCAAAACTGATATCCCAAATCATAACAATCAGATTCGGATAGACAAAACTAAGAAGATAAAGACACTAAGTAAAATACATTAATACATTCCTTAGATAATAGAGAATAAAACATCAATCATCCATCCAGTAATTGCATGCACACAGCTATCTCAGTTGACTAGACAGGAAATATCTGAAAAATAAGATAAAATGAGAAATGGGAAAAGAAATGAGAAACAAGAAATGTTAAGGGATTGTCTCCTTAACAACTCAGTGTATTTGAGTTCAGTCTTACTCTTTTAGAGGGTTTGAACAAGAAAGTGTATTTCATGCTCACTCTATGACTTACAGAGGGGACAGATTCTCTGCTCTGGTTTTTGTGCCTAGTGGCTCAATAGAGCACAAAAGCACCTTGAAAATGCAAGAAATTAAAAACAAAATCATGTCAATATTTTCTGTTGTGTTTACATTTTATTTAAGGGACTGGTCAGTATTTATCAAGAGGGGGAGGGGGGTTGGCGCAATTCTAAATATGCAATTTTTGGATTTTTCAACCCCTCCCCCCTTTGCCTTGTGTATCGTTTTGTCTTACTCCTTCCCCCTCCCACCTATATATTACAGGCGTTAATATTTTTAGATTACCGGTAAGTTATACCTTATTCAACGTATATCAAGTATTAGCTAAATAGTGTCTTGGTACAGATATACCTTCATTTCAAATTTGTAGAATGTTCAATATGGCTGTTGCATCATCTACGTAGAGATATTGAAACTTTTGAGGACTAAACATTTGAATGACTTTGCGTGACGCCACCTTTAAGCACTGCATGAAAACATTTGGCCCACTCCCTTTTTCCTCCAGCCCCCTCCCCTCTCGATAAAGACTGACCAGTCCCTGTCTAGCCATGTGTTGCCAGCTCTAACTACACATTTAGACAAAGGATTTGAGGGCTTCAATATCACTGAGTTTTTCTGCTATAAGTTTACACTGTGATGTTAAATCTTTTATTTCCATTTTCAGGAACATGGCAACTTCCAGCTGGACAGAAGAAACAGATGAAAAGATTAACTATACCAAACTGTGTCGGCTTCTTTATGATGGAGGAACATTAGCTGTGAAGACTGTGTTTGATGCAATAGTTCCACCAACATCTTTAACTACAACACTAGCTAAACACCAACCCACATTGCTAAAGCTAAAGAAGCCAAGAGGAAGAGTACTAAGTCAAGATCAGTGGGACCTACTGTATCCTCCAAGTGGTGCCGGCCCTAAATCTGAAGACTTTGACATTACTCTACTTTTTGTTCAATTGAGGAACATTTGTGGCCTTACCCCACCAGCCACAGGATGGGATGCTTTACCACCAACAACAGATACATCGCTTGAAGCCAACCTTGCCAGAATAAAGTATTACAGAAACAAAGTTATAGCTCATAGTTCCAAGGCTGAAGTGGATCACCCTGATTTTGAGACTTACTGGAATAATATTTCAGGTGCTCTTGTGGCACTTGGACTAAAGCAAGGTGATATTGATAAGCTGAAGAATACACCATTAGGAGAGAAAGACTACAACCAGTTAGTGAAGGAATGGTATTTGTCAGACCAAGAAATTAAATCTCAGCTACAGGGTCTCAAGTCAGATACGTCTCAGATAATTACAGGCATTGATTATCTGAAAGATCGTTTTGAGACCGCTAATTGCCACATCAATAGACTGGCCCACCGTGACTTCGACCCTTTCATTGAAAGACTGTGCCAGAAATACCACCCAAAGACAAGGGAGTGGCTAATGAATGATGTCAAGTCAAGAGTACGTCAAGATTATGGTCATGCTCGAATAGAAGTAATACAAGCTGGTCCAGGCATGGGTAAATCAGTAGTCGCTGCTAAACTGTGTCAAGAATACAAGAATCAAGGTATTCTCGGTGGATGTCATTTCTTCAAACATGACAACTCCTTGCACAACAACCCAAGGTTAATGCTTCAGTCAGTTGCCAGGCAACTATATGATCTATATCCAGAGTATTGTAACATGTTGAATCGAAATCTGTCAAAGAATCTTGGTAAAGACATGTCAGAACTTAATTGTGAGGAATTGTTTACTTTGTTGTTTGAAGAGCCCTGCTCCAAGTTAAAGCCTGATGGTTACTTTGTGATTATCATAGATGCACTTGATGAGTGTTGCAACTCCTTGAAAAGGGAGCTTTTTATAACACTACATCAAATATCAACTTTGCATGCACCATGGCTACGATTTATACTGACAACAAGGCCGCCACCAAGTATCTCCTCTCTACAAAATCTTGGTGCACATATCTATATAGATCCAGTAGGTCGCAATAACACAGTTGATATTCAAATTTATATTGCAGACATGCTACAAGAAATAAAACACGCTGCAGTCAATTACAATGACAACCAAATTAGTCAACTTGTCGAGATAACTGAAGGGATCTTTTTGGTGGCTTATTTTATTGTTGATTTGCTGAGAAATTCAAACAATCCTATTTCTGAAGTAGTTAAAAAATTTCCCAAGGGAATCACTTCTGTGTATGAAGATTATTTTACACGACTTCAGAAGGAATTAACACCACAGATGCACTCTAAAGAAGGGTTCTATGACATGCTGGAAGCTGTTGTAGCAGCCAAATATCCTATTGAGAAGACCATGTTTTACAGTATTCTTGGTCTTAAGGATGAGCCAAGGGGCCCTACCAGAAGAGAGAGGAAAGAAGCAATCAATCATCTTCACCAACTGTTTCCTGTAGAGAACGATCATGTGTCTGCTTTTCACAAGACTGTCATTGATTGGTTGACTACTGAGGATCATGATTTCAGCGTTAAACGTGATGGCCATGGTGTACTTGCTGATAAATGCTACAATATCATCAAAGCCGTTACTCAGAAGCAAATTGCTGAAACAAACCCAGACGATTCACCAAGTTTAACAGATTGTGACACTTATGCCTTAAAGTATGGGACGGTGTACTTCACAGAAAGTAAACGTTTCAGCAAAGAAAAGAAGAGTGAAATGGAAACTGATCCTAATGTTTTGTGCTTACAAGCATTTATTGCTGCACAGGAATATCATGCAATTGAACAAACAGTAGGTGCGAGATACAATGATGAAGTTGAACAACATCTTTCCAATAATGTTAAAGTCATTTACAAGTCCCTTAGGTCACTCTTTTATATCCAAACTAAAATGCCCTCACAGACGGAATGCCATGAGCACCCTACATTTGAGCAAATGGTCGAATTGGCATATCAAGCAGCCTACCTGCTACAAACAGGGGACACTGAAAAAACTCTGGAGTATCTCAAGGCAAATGATATTCCTTATATTGAGAAGGATACGCCTTTAGAAATAAATGAGGCTGAAGGGCAGGTTCAACAGGTCATACGTTTTAACAGTGGATTCGTTGTAGTACAGCATGTGCGTGATGCGACTTTGCTACGCAATTATCAACTTGATGGTGAACTTGTAAAGAAAGTTTTGCTTGATGGACATAAAACTATCTTTAAATCACCTGATGACAAATTCATTTTTGCTTATTTTGGAGGAGCATACATTGAAAGGATTGATGTTGTTTCTCTTGAGGTGACGTCAGGGTACCAGTGTCCTAACAAAGTAATTTCATGTCATGTGTTTGGAAACCAGCCTTGGTTCATTCTTGTAAGATGTTACAACAATAAACTTTACATCATGGATGGTGATACAGGTACAGTAGTTGGTGATCCCATTTCTGTACAGCAGAATGAGAAAGTATTGTCAGTAAATAATCAAGGCTGCATCCTTCTAGTCAGGACAAGCCAATCTTTCTCTTTACCGAACATAGCTGATCAAACAAGATTTGGCCACCCATACACAGATGACGATGGTTATGTTTGTGAGCTTATGCTATGGGAAAGTCTGTGTGAAGTAAAGATGAAGGGTGGTGGGATGAGATCCCAATTTCGTCTAGAAAGATCAACTGATATGACAATATTTGTACTCCGAGAATTGTTTCTCTTAGACTACAAGAACTCTGTAGGTAAAATGCTTCTAAATGCAAGACGTCCTAATTGGTGCCATTGTGAACGTTATCATCCATCACTACGAGGTGCAAAATCTGAGACAGTGTATTGTTTTTCTCAAGATGGTGATCTATTGGCCTTTCATCATAACCAGTGTGTAACAGTTGTGAGCACATCTGATGGTTCGCTTTATAAAAGTGTGTGCTTTGTATTTAACAAGGTGTTTATTCGGAAAGTACTTCACCTATCGAAGGAAACGATGATCGTGCATGGAATAACAGGTTACCTTTTTGGTGGCGCGATTGACATTATCATTGACATCACATTTGGCGATAAAGTATATGACTTCCAAGTCGAACGCATGATTTTTCTGCCAAGAGATGTTGTTGTTCTCTCTACAGTAACATCAGATGATGCTCTTGTGTATCTAATCGTGAGACAGTCAAAGGTTATCCATAAACTTGATTTCCATTTCTAAAATCTTCCTCTGTCCGCCATTCTACTATTTGAAGAACTGGAAATGAAAGCGGGGGAGTAGAAATTAACAAAAAAATGTACAAATACAAAGTTTGGGTTTTCTATAACATTGTAGAACAAATCTAGCCTTTTTTATAGATTGTAAGAGGAAACAGCCTCGGCTATTACAAAATATATGGCAATGTGTTTTGAGGGAACATGTTTGGACATTGTTATTGTAAAACAGTGTTTAGACTTTTTTGAATAAACATTTTTTCGTTCAATAAAAACGGCACGCCCCAATTTATTTGTTTACATAGTATTTTCTCAAAATTATAGAAATGGTAAATGTTTAGTTACCTTCCTTACCTTCATACCAACCACTGTCTGAACGATATTTTACCGAGAAAACGATCCCGAGAACTGTTTAACAAAGGACATGATTATATATGTAATAATATAAATTAAAACAGAACGCTTCAAAAGATCGTTTATAAATAGATGTCTTTTTAACTTTATATAGATTTTTTGTCCACTAGCTTTGGCTTTTATATTGTAAATTGTATATATTTGTGCTGTATATATTACATATCTTAATACATTATATTTACATATTTTATATTCCATTTTTTGTAAACTTTCCCGTTTGTTGAAAGTGTTTTTATTTCTAAATAAAGACTATTATTATTATTATTATTTTTATTATTATTATCTAGATTTATTTTTCCTTTCATCATTTTACAACAATATAGAACCATGTTCATCCATTGAGCATAAGGCATCTATATTTACATTTTGTGATTTGATATTATTTATATGATAATGTACTCCTTAGTATATGGGCTGTACCAAGAAGTACTATCTTTTGCAACTCAATAACTTTGATGTTTCCTGGTATTTTATTAATAAAGTTATCTAATCCCTTCTTTATTAGTCCAAGGGCGCCTATAATCACAGGTGCAGTTGTAGCTTTCAGGCCCCACATTCTTTCTATTTCAATTTCCAGGTCTTTATATTTAGATGGTTTTTCCATAGTTTTAAGGTGTTACTGGAGGCTATCCGGTGTCATTTTTGGTCAAATTTATACCTAATGAAAATAAGTCATAAATTGCTCCAAAATTCACTAAACTTTCACAAAAAACACTTTAATATGTCTTCTTACGAAAACAATTGTTTGATTTAGTGTCAAATTGAAAAAATCTTAGGAATGTTGGAAATTGTTATTCAAAGTCGAGAGACGTAAACAATCAGAAAAGCAGAGCTTAATTCTCAGGCTTTAAATTAAACTTTCTGTAATTTTCACACAATGTTAAACATGAATAAAGGAAATTTTTGACCGACGTTCGCCACAAAAAATTGCATTAGAACAGAATAATGGGCAAAAGTTTGATGAAAATTTTAGTCCTTCTTGTCACAATGATCAATCGGCCCCAAAATGTCGAACTATGTCGAACGTCAGTAAAAACTTTCTAAATTAATTGTACTTTTCACCTACAAAAGTTTAGACTAAAACTTAAAAATGTCTTTACATTACAATACTTTCACTGTGATATGGTGTTATGATAATGCCGTTTTTTAGTCATAAATACGTGAAATCTTCTCAAAATTCCTCGAGGATCTCTCAGTCAACGTAAAAAATCATATTGCGTGACACTGAGTCATTATCTGTCAAAAAAGCCATCCAAAGCTCCAAAAAAGGGAATAAACTCCATATACGATGGTGTGTTACTCCCGCGAAAACCAATCAGATGAGGTATCTGGCGTGACACGTAGCAACTTCACCTCAAACAAAGCATATTTGTCATGGCCTTTACGTAAGAATTCATGTGCACAAAAATGGCGGACTTCGAAGGACTTTGGACATCAAAAAACATTTAATGAAAGCTAGAAATTCAAGATTAAACATGAAAAGCTTGAAAAAGCTCATAAAATTAATAAATTTATTGAGCTAACAAGCAGAATTATAGAGGATGTTTTTGAAGCTATGATCACGGCTCATTCTTCGTAGGTGTGAACAAGCTGAAACTGTCAGAGTCTCAACGTGCATCTGTCATCTAGTAATCGCAGTGCTTTAGTTTTAGTTTGTTTTGATACTCTAAGCTCATGATTTTTACCGCGAAATACCACTTAGATACCGAACTTTGGTTGCTAATATCTTTCCAAATAATGTAAGTACAGGTATGAAACTTTGTGTGTAAGCTTTTTGAATGTAAATCATTCGAAAAAGGTAGAATTTTTTTTCAAAATCAAGGGTCACGTTAGCCTCCAGTACTACCTTAAGAGAGATGTTTCTTTCTGTTGGTACAGACATGTCTATCAATAAACATGTTTTGTTTACTTTGTCCTTAACTGAATTATCTGGGCGGTTTGCTGTGATCTCTCTGTCAGTTTGTATCGGCATATCCCATAGGATTGTTACTTGATCGTTCTCAGTGACTGTCGTTGGTTCGTGTTTGTAGTATCTTTCTGTAACGTCTATGTCATAATATTTACAAAGTTTCCAATGAATATACATCGCTGCTTTGTTATGTCTATGTATATATTCTGTTTTAGCAAGCTCTGGACATCCCGATACAACATGATCGATTGTTTCTTGATGTATACTGTATATTCTGCACATCGGGTTACAGCCATCTTTAAGAATCTTGTTTCTGTAGTAGTTTGTTTTGATACACTGGTCTTGAGCGGCAATGATGAATCCTTCTGTTTCAGATTTCAGGCCAGATGTTTTTAGTCATTTGTTCGTTTGTGCTTGATCCACATCGTTGTCATTAAGGCGTCGCGGGTACTTTCCATGTAGCGGTTTTTCCTCCCAGTTGTTCTTTAGTTGTTCTTGAGCTTGTTGTTTCGCTTTCACTTTTGTTCTTCGAGCATAATTGGTAGATGGTTCGTTTGCTGAAGTTTTCTCTACGGCTGGTAGATTAAGCTCTCTTCGAAACTTCTTTGACTCGCGGTGTACAGAAAACAATTTCTTTGCCTTGTCATGCTCTTTAGCTATTTGAAGTACATGATCTTCTTTGTCATTGAGGTAAGTACCTAGGCCAATCGTAGTGGTCTTGTAAGAAGATTTAATTTGAATGAGACCTCTATCGCCTGTTGTTCTTGGCAAGTAGAGTCTATCCACATCGGCCTTCGGGTGGTGCATTTTATTCATCGTTAACAACTTTCTTGTTTTTCTGTCTAAGCACTTGAGTTTTTTTTAATTTTCCAGTTGATAATGTTATAGCTGTATGTTACGACTGGAACAGCCAGTGTGTTTATAGCATCAATCTTGTTGGTAGCGTTCAGTTCTGATTTTAAAACTAAACGTATCCTGCGGAATATTCTTTACGAATTTTTTCCTTCATCATTGCATGTTGTATACCATTTCCTTCGTTCACACCAAGGTACTTATACGTTTCTTCTTGGTCCAGATCTTGAATAGTGGTTGTTATATCAAGCTCGATGTTTTCGGCACGTGTTAATTTTCCTTTCTTGAATGTTGCTTTTGCACACTTGTCTAGGCCGAACTCCATTCCGATGTCATCACTGTATCCTTTAACTATGGTAATTAAACCTGTTTGCTCGTCGTTTGTCTTTGTGTAGGTCTTTAGATCATCCATATAGAACAGGTGATTGATGACTTTATTACCTGTTCTATATCCGTATCCACTCTCATTCAGTAAATATGATAATGGTGCGAGGGCGATACAGAAAAGCAGAGGCGACAATGAATCGCCTTGGAAGATACCACTGTTGATATTGATGTTACGTGATGTTATTGTTCCTTTTACATGATTAAATATAAGTGTTGTATTCCACTTTGTCATGTTGGTCGTGATGAATGCTATCATGGTTGGAGATACATGATACATTTGTAAGCATTTCAATATCCAGGTATGAGGAACTGAGTCAAAGGCTTTCTTGTAGTCTATCCACGCTGTGGTGATGTTTTTCTTCTTAGCTTTGACTTCTTCCATTATGGCTTTGTTGATAAGTAGTTGGTCTTTGCACCCATAACTGCCTTTTCTGCATCCCTTTTGCTCAGCTGGTAGTAGGTTATTGTTGATGAAGTGCGTATAAGTCCGAGATGTTAGTATCGATGTTAAGATCTTGTACATCGTCGGTAGGCATGTGATTGGTCGATAATTCTTTGGATTGGCAGTTTCTTCATTTTTTGGTAAGAGGAAGGTCGTACCAGATGTTAGCCACTTCGGACATACGTCAGGATTTCTAATACAATCATTATAAGCATTCGTCAAATCTTTATGTAAGGCTGTTAGATGTTTCAACCAGAAATTTGCAATACCATCTTTCCCTGGTGTTTTCCAGTTATTAGATTGTTTGATGGCTGTCACTGTTTCTTCCAGCGATATTTCTGGCCAGTCTTGCTCAGGTGTTAGTTGATTTGCTTGTTCTATTTGTTTTATCCATTCAGTGTTCTCGTTGTGACTTTTCTTTCTCTCCCATATATTGGACCAAAAAATTTCAACATCTTCTTTTTTCGGTGGTGTTTGAACTTCTATCTTCTTTTTCCCGAGATCTCGTAGAATTTTTTAGTGTTTTCTTTGTATAGCTTGTTATGGTGGTAGAACTTCCGTTTTTTTGTCAAGTCGACGAATCCGCTGTGATTTAGCTTGCAGTTGTTGTTTCAGACGTTCTATAGCAATTTGTATATCGTCTTTGTTCTTGATGTTATGCTTTTTGAAGATAGATTTTCTTTTCTTCTCATTTGTCTGTATTCTTGCTTATTTCACAAAGAATGGATAATTCACTGCGTATGTTGCGAATATCATTTTCAATTCGCTTTCTCCATTTAGGGATCGTTAGCTTATTTTTAGCAGCTTTCTTTCGTCTTGTCTTTATGCCAAGAGAATCGATAATTGATGAGGCACTAGCATAGCATAACTCATTGACTTCAGTAATAGTTAGATTATTTCCAAGATCCTGTTTGATCTTTTGAAGAGCTTTGTTTGCTAATTCTATTACTGCTTTGGTGTGCTTGTTGTAATTGTTTACTTTGGGTAACTCAGGTCGCTCATCAATCGCTGTCTCTTTTACAATCTCCCATTTCCTCATGATGTTGGTTATCATTTCTTCCACCTCTTGGTCTTGCTCATCGATGTTTTCTTCATCGTCCTTGATTTGCTCTTGTTCAGCTGGCTGATCCTCAGGATTATCCGCTGTTATTACTTCATCTTGTTCATTAGCGTCATTACGGTCTGACTGAGAGTTACGAAGTGTTTCATTTTGATATTTCGTTATATTGTTTTTAATAGCTTGCAATTCAATGACCGTCAGTCGCTTGTTTTTGATAATGTCACGTCTTGTATTTGCAAGTTTATTAGCATCCATATTAGGTCATGATAGAGGATCATTTTTGCGCCAGATGTCATAAGCGGCTGTTGTTATTGATGTTGTTGGATGGTTTAGAGCTGTGTAGTAAGCTTCAATCACTTTTTTATACTCTTCCCTTGTCCATTCATTACGAGTTTGAATTAATCTTTGTTGTTGTGCTTGATCAGGGCCTCTTTAAGGAATGTCCTCGGCGTGGTTATTATTATTATTATTATTATTATTATTATTATTATTATTATTATTATTATTATTATTATTATTATTATTATTATTATTATTATTATTATTATTATTGAAGAAGATAGCTACAATCATATGATCTAGCCTATAAAGAAAGACTACCAACAATTTTGCTAGCCTTTGTTACAATAGTTTTCAACATATTCATATTCTAAGAATGTTAATCTTGACTTTGAAATAATCCTGATACAACTTTTCTAATTATTGATTCGCTGTCCATCAATACCGTCTTCTGCATTTCTCCTAAAACTTTACTACTCTTCTCTACTTCCTTTCCAAATACCATTTCAACGTATTTTGACGTCTCCTTCACTCCTCCACCAAGTGCTCCTATTATTAATGGTACCACTGTGATTTTATATCCCGGTCTTCTTTCACGCATTTCAAATGCCAGCTGACGGTACTTGTTTAGTTTCTCTACTCGTTTGTCTTCGATGTTAATTTCTTGAGGACATGCCATGTCACAAATCCAAATTTTCTTTGTTATTTTGTCCTCCAGCGTTAAGTCTGGTCTTTTAGCCTTTGTTGTTTTCCTCATTTTAAATTCAAAATCCCAAATTAACTTTGCATTCTCATTTTCAAGAACATGTCCTCGTTCCCACCTCTCTCTGTACCACCTAGTGTCAGCTTCAATCAGATTATAGCATTTGGCCCATGTAGTCGCTAAGATCATTAGTGCTCTATTATGCCTTGATAAATATTCTCCACTGGCTAAAACCTTGCATCCAGCGAGAAGATGATGAACTGTTTCTTTATATTCACCACACAGTTTACATTTGTCATTATCACTTAATCCTCTAGCTACCTTCCAGGATCGTGTTTCCACCATTTGCTCTAACATTGTCAATATAGCTGCAGTTTTTCTTGGTTCCAATTTTTGTTTTAACCACAAATGGCATTCATTTTCTTGCTTTCTATAACTCTCACTCTGCATCTCTTTCGTTGTGTAACGAGCGATTCTTTTCTCCTGCAGACCTTTATTCAGCCTTGACTTTACTATTTTCCATGTCTGTTTCCAGTCCTTTTCAATAATTTCATCTTCTAGTATAACTCTTTCTTCAGCAAACTCTATTTTCTTTTCAACTAATTGCATTATGGTTACTGCATCATCTTTGATTGAGGCACTCTCCTTGAACAATTCTC